>OY970795.1:28601192-28602689 GCA_963853775.1 Xanthia togata | reverse complement strand
AACCTAACCTAACCTAACCTAACCTAACCTAACCTAACCTAACCTAACCTAACCGAACCTAACCTAACCTAACCTAACCTAACCTAACCTAACCTAACCTAACCTAACCTAACCTAACCTAACCTAACCTAACCTAACCTAACCTAACCTAACCTAACCTAACCTAACCTAACCTAACCTAACCTAACCTAACCTAACCTAACCTAACCTAACCTAACCTAACCTAACCTAACCTAACCTAACCTAACCTAACCTAACCTAACCTAACCTAACCTAACCTAACCTAACCTAACCTAACCTAACCTAACCTAACCTAACCTAACCTAACCTAACCTAACCTAACCTAACCTAACCTAACCTAACCTAACCTAACCTAACCTAACCTAACCTAACCTAACCTAACCTAACCTAACCTAACCTAACCTAACCTAACCTAACCTAACCTAACCTAACCTAACCTAACCTAACCTAACCTAACCTAACCTAACCTAACCTAACCTAACCTAACCTAACCTAACCTAACCTAACCTAACCTAACCTAACCTAACCTAACCTAACCTAACCTAACCTAACCTAACCTAACCTAACCTAACCTAACCTAACCTAACCTAACCTAACCTAACCTAACCTAACCTAACCTAACCTAACCTAACCTAACCTAACCTAACCTAACCTAACCTAACCTAACCTAACCTAACCTAACCTAACCTAACCTAACCTAACCTAACCTAACCTAACCTAACCTAACCTAACCTAACCTAACCTAACCTAACCTAACCTAACCTAACCTAACCTAACCTAACCTAACCTAACCTAACCTAACCTAACCTAACCTAACCTAACCTAACCTAACCTAACCTAACCTAACCTAACCTAACCTAACCTAACCTAACCTAACCTAACCTAACCTAACCTAACCTAACCTAACCTAACCTAACCTAACCTAACCTAACCTAACCTAACCTAACCTAACCTAACCTAACCTAACCTAACCTAACCTAACCTAACCTAACCTAACCTAACCTAACCTAACCTAACCTAACCTAACCTAACCTAACCTAACCTAACCTAACCTAACCTAACCTAACCTAACCTAACCTAACCTAACCTAACCTAACCTAACCTAACCTAACCTAACCTAACCTAACCTAACCTAACCTAACCTAACCTAACCTAACCTAACCTAACCTAACCTAACCTAACCTAACCTAACCTAACCTAACCTAACCTAACCTAACCTAACCTAACCTAACCTAACCTAACCTAACCTAACCTAACCTAACCTAACCTAACCTAACCTAACCTAACCTAACCTAACCTAACCTAACCTAACCTAACCTAACCTAACCTAACCTAACCTAACCTAACCTAACCTAACCTAACCTAACCTAACCTAACCTAACCTAACCTAACCTAACCTAACCTAACCTAACCTAACCTAACCTAACCTAACCTAACCTAACCTAACCTAACCTAACCTAACCTAACCTAACCTAA